>CM028672.1:37569679-37589679 GCA_016760335.1 Gastrodia elata
CACACACAATCACACATATATGTTATCAAACACACACAGATATATGCGTGTGTGTGTGTGTGTGATAATACATACATGTATATTTCTATATATTTATATATGGTTATAAGTATATGTATGTGTGTGTGTTTGTGTGTGTGTATGTGTGTTGGGTATAGATACTCACAACTGTATATATATATATATATAGACACACACACACACTCACACACACACACACACTCATGCAAACACACACACACACACACACAAACATACACACATAACCAAACACTCAACACACACACACACACACACTCACACGCACACACACTCACACACACACACTCACATATACACTAATATTTATGTGCAAAATATCTTTGTGTGTGTGTTATCTTATTTATTATGCATATATAGTTGTAAGTATGTATATATAAATTATATATACACACACACATAGAAATTTATATACGAGTATGTATACACACTTAGTATACCCAACACACACACTTAGTATATATGAGTGTAACACATACATGTATGTGTCTATATATTTATATACGGTTATGAGTATGTATACCCAACACACAGACACACATTCATATTCAAAAAATCTCCATGTGTGTGTGTGTGTTATATATAAGTGTGTGTGTGTGTGTGTGTGTGTCTATATGTTTATATATGGTTGTGAGTATGTATACCTAATGTGTGTCTATATATATAACACATACGTCTATGTGTCAATATATAAATACTCAACAACCATATATATATACATGTATATAACACATACGTGTGTGTGTTAATATATTTATATACGATTGTGAGTACCTATATATATATATAAGTGTGTGTGTGTGTATATGTGTGTGTGCATGTGACTATATATACATATAGTTGTGAGTATGTATATATATATTTGTTATAATGTATATATTTTAATCACAAACACCCACACATACTCATATATACTAATCTCTATGTGTATGTGTTTGTGTGTGTATGTGTGTGTATGTGTGTGTGTGTATGTGTTTATGTGTGTCTATATTTATATACAGTTGTAAGTATGTTTATAAACACACACACACACACAAACACACTTCCATAGAGATTAGTATATATGAGAAACACACACACATAGAGATTAGTATATTTGAGTGCATGTGTGTGTGTGTGTGTGTATTTGTGATTAAAATATTTATATACATACTCACAACTATATATATATATATATAAACACACACATACACACAGATATATATATATATATATATATATATGTATATATATATATATATAATTAGCTAATGATATTGATATAGATAGCGAATGTATATCTGAATTTTGTCACAAATGAACTAAAAATAGAATACAAAATTCATATCTATAGTTTATGAGCGAATATTGTGCTTCCCTTATTTTTAGTTTCACCATCCTATCTAATGAATCATTATTATTTTAATCTTAGTAAAATAAAAATACTTATTGAGTCACAAGTTATGTCGTCCCTATAGCTTCTTCTTTTTCTTTATTAGCAGTTTTTTGTTTAGACTTAAGCTATTCAATGGAGCTATCCTCACAAATAAGAATTTTATATAGACACTTATATTTGTATATAAATATATAGATACACACACATGGGTATATATACTAATACTCATATATGAGTGTGTGTGTGTGTGTATAAAAATATATTCAGTGGTCATACTCACAACTGTACATAAATATATAGATGCACACAAACATATACATAATCACACAACACACACACACACATATGTCTATATATTTATATACGGTCGAGAGTATATAAACCCAACACACACACACATACACATACTAAGATAAACTAATCTCTATGTATGTGTGTTTGTGTGAGTATTTATATATATATATATCTGTGTGTGTGTATATATATATATATATATATATATATATTTATGTGTATACTGATCTTTATATGTGTGTGTTTGTTTGTATATGGATGTGTATACATAGTTATATATATGACTGTGTGTGTATGTGTGTGTGAGTGTGTGTGTCTATATGCATGTATGTATATATATATATAGGCACTAATAGACATAGACACACACATAGAGATAAATACAAATGTGTGTGTGTGTGTATGTGTATCTGTGTGTGGCATATACCAAACACATAGACATATATATACTAATGTACATATATATATATATCTATGTGTGTGTGTGATAATACATACCTGTGTGTGTTGGGTATATATACTCACAATTAAATATTTATGCATGTATGTGTGTTGGGTTTGTGAGTATGTATAGACACACACACATACATTCATATTTATAAACACATATTTATATATGGTTGTGAGTGTGCATACCCAACACACACACACATACTCATATTTATAGACATATATTTATATACGATTGTGAGTATGTATACACCAAACATACACACATCCACATACACTAATACACACACATAGAGATAAGTATATATATTTTTATAATTATATATATATAGGCATACTATATATCAGATTAGTATGTGTGTGTGTCTACCCAACACACATACACACACACATAGATATATATATATATATATATATATATATATATATTTATACTATTATCTATGAGTGTGTGTGCATGTCTATATATTATTATACACACACACACACACACTCATATATAAATACACACACACACAATCATATATACTTGTCTCTATATGTGTGGGTGTGTGTCTATATATGTGAGTATGCACATGTATAAATCTATATCTCTATGTGTGTGTCTATATATTTATGTGTCTACATATATATATATATATATATATATATATATATATATATACATATATATATATATATATATATCAAAACACAAACACATACACACACACATATATACTAATCTCTATGTGCATGAGTCTCTCCCTCTATATATATATATATATATACTTATAGTTATCTTTATGTGTGTGTGTGTGTGTCTATCTACATATATATGCATACAAATACTCATATATTAATCTCTATATGTGTGTGTTTATCCATATATAAATATATAAACATAAACACATATATGCTAATCTCTATGTGTGTGTGTGTGTGTGTGTGTATATATTATATATATATATATATATTGTGTGTGTGTGTGTTTGTATAGAGATTAGTATATATGAGTGTGTGGGTGTGTTGGGTATATATACTCACAGATGTATATTTATATATAGACACGCACAAACATGTGTATGTGTGGGTGTTTGTGTACACCTACGTGTGTGTGTGTGGTATGTGTGCTGGGTAAACATACTCACAAATGTATTTAAATAAATAGATACATTCTTATGTGTTTTTATATATATACTGTGTGTGTATGTGTTTTTATACAATATATTTAAACTTATACCAATATTTGTGTGGTTGCAATTAGTATATATGAGTGTGTGTGTGTGTGTGTGTGTCACAAATATTGGTATATACAAGCACACACACATACATAGAGATTAGTATATATGAGTGTGTGTGTGTGTCTATATATTGATATACAATTATGAGTATGTATACCAAACATACACAACTATATATATACTCACATATAGAGATAAGTATATATGAGTGTGTGTGTTGGGTATACATACTTACAACCTCGTATAACATATACATGTGTGTGTTTATCTTGGGTGTACTCTATATATATATATATATATATATATATATATATATATATATAGTTATGAGTACACAAACACACACATAGAGATTAGTATATATATATATCTGTGTGTGTGCGTGTGTGATAATTATATGAGTGTGTGTGATATCTGCATGTGTCTGTGTTTGTATGCATGTAACACTCACACACATATAGAGATTGAGTATGTATACCCACACAGACACACATACAGTTGTGATTATGTATACTCAACACACATACACATAAACATATATATATATATATATATATTTATACTATTATCTATGAGTGTGTGTGCATGTCTATATATTATTATACACACACACACACACACTCATATATAATACACACACACACACAATCATATATACTTGTCTCTATATGTGTGGGTGTGTGTCTATATATGTGAGTATGCACATGTATAAATCTATATCTCTATGTGTGTGTCTATATATTTATGTGTCTACATATATATATATATATATATATATATATATATATATATATCAAAACACAAACACATACACACACTCATATATACTAATCTCTATGTGCATGAGTCTCTCCCTCTATATATATATATATATACTTATAGTTATCTTTATGTGTGTGTGTGTGTCTATCTACATATATATGCATACAAATACTCATATATATTAATCTCTATATGTGTGTGTTTATCCATATATAAATATATAAACATAAACACATATATGCTAATCTCTATGTGTGTGTGTGTGTGTGTGTGTATATTATATATATATATATATATATATATATATTGTGTGTGTGTGTGTTTGTATAGAGATTAGTATATATGAGTGTGTGGGTGTGTTGGGCATACATACTCATTTTATACATATACTTATCTCTATGTCTAGGTGTGTGGGTGTGTGTCTATATAATTATATACATATACATGCATATACACAGACACCCGATCGTATATATATATATATATATATATATATATATATATATATATATATATATAGATACATACACATATGTGTTATAGAGTATGTGTATCCAACACACACACACACATAGAGATAAGTATATATGAGTGTGTGTGTGTGTGTGTCTGTGTGTGTATTGGTTATACATACTCACAACCATACATGAATATATAGACACACACACACACACATACAACACACAAACACACACATAAATACACACACAAACATAGATATATAGATAGTATATATGAGTATGTATACCCAACACACACCCACACACTCATATATACTTATCTCTATATATGGTTATAAGTATATATACCCATATAAACATATAGACACACACACATAGAGATATATATACCACACATAGAGATTAATATATATGAGTGTGTGTGTGTGCGGTGAGTATACATACTCACACACACATATAACACACACACACACACACATGCAGATATATATAATACATACATGTCTATTACCTTTGTGTGTCTATAAATTTATATATAGTTATGAGTATGTATGTATATACCCAACACACACCCATATACATACTCACAACCATATATAAAGATATAGACACACACACGCAATATAGATGTATGTGTTATATATATCTCCATGTATGTGTGTGCTATAAATGTTTGTGTGAGTATCTATACACACGTATGTGTCATATATACACATACAGGTGTGTGTGTTTATATATTTATATATAGTTGTTAGTATGTATACCCAACACACACACACACACACACACACACTCATATATACTAATCTCTATGTGTGTGTATTTGTGTGTATGTGTGTGTGTCTATATATTTGTATATAAAAACACACACATGTATGTATATCATAGTCACAACCCTATAACTAATCTCTACACACACAAAGATATATATACATACATTTATACTAAAATATATGATTATGTGTGTGTGCACGCATGTTTCAACATATTTATATATGGTTATGTGTATGTATACCCAACACACAGACACACACATATGCAAACACACTCATATATACTAATCTCTATGTGTGTGTTTATTATAGTTTCATATATGTATGTACATATATCTGTGTGTGTGTAGAGATTAGTATATATGAGTATATATGCGTATATGTGTGTATATGCACGTATGTAGAGACACATATACAAAAACACATACTCACAACCTTATATATATATATATATATATATATATATGTATATATATAGACACACACGCACACACACACACACACACACTCATTTATACTAATCTCAATTTGTGTATTTGTGTGTGTGTGTGCATCTCTCTCTATATATATATATATATCTCCATCTTTGTGTGTGTGTGTGTATGTCTACATACATGCATACAGACACAGTCACACACACACTCGTATTAACTAATCTCTACACATATAGATATATATATATATATATATACATATACTAAAATATAACAAACATACACTCATAGAGATACATAAATTTGAGTGTATGCGTGTGTGTGTGTGTACTTATGTGCTAGGTATATATATCTATGTGTGTGTATGAAAACACACACATATGTGTTATATATATGTGTGTGTGTGTGTGTTGGGTATACATACTCACAACCGTATACACACACATGCAACTATATGTGTTAATATGTATACTGACATAGACACACACACACAAAGAGATTAATATATATGAGTGTGTATGTGTCCAGATATATATATGTACAGTGTGTGTGTGTGTGTGTGTTTATATATATGTTTGTGTCAGTGTCTATGTGTGTTGGGTATACACACACATAAAGATAAGTACATATGAGTGTGTGTCTATGTGTATGTGTGTGTGTGTCTAAATATATGCATACAAACACATATAGAATCATATACAGACACATACAAGTCTGTGTATATACATACATATATAGATATAACACATATGTGTGTGTGTGTCTACATATATGCGTATAGAAACACACACAGATATAACACATATGTGTGTGTGTGTCTACATATATGCGTATAGAAACACACACGCACACACATACATGTATGTGACAGGCACACACACATATGTGATATATACTAATCTCAATGTGTGTGTCTATATATATATATATATACATGTATATCACACACACACGGATATATTTAACACATACGCGTGTGTGTCAATAAATAGAGATAAGTATATATAAGTGTGTGTGTGTGTGTGTGTATGTGCATGTCTATATATGTATATACGATTATGAGTATGTAGACACACATACACACACATACACACACACATGGAGATAAGTATATATGTGTGTGTGTATCTATATGCAAGTATGTAGAGACACACACACACACACACACACACACATATATATATATATATATATATATATATATATATATATACATGAGTATATATACCCAACGCAATATATTTATATACAGTTATGAGTATGTATGCCCACACACACACGCCACACATGTATACATGCACACACACACACATACATGTATACATGCACACACGCACACGCACACGCATGTATACATGCACACAAACACAAACATATATATATATATATATACACGCACACACTCATATATACTACTCTCTATGTTTGTGTGTTTGTGTGTGTGTGTCTACAAATACTCACACACACACTCATACATACTTATCACTATGTGTGTGTGCCTATGTTTATCAAATTATGATAATATATATATATATATATATATATATATATATATATATATGCACTCACAGAGATTAATATATATATATATATTTATATGTGTGTGTGTGTGTGTGTGTGTGTGTGTGTGTGTGTCTATGTGTGTTTATGTGTTTGTATGTGTGTGTGTCTATATATTTTTATACGGTTGTGAGTATGTATGCCGAACATACACACACACACATACGTACACACATATATATATAGACACACACACACTCACATATATACTAAACTCTATGTGTGTGTGTGTATGTGTTAGAACTGTATATAAATATATAGGCACACACACATTTATGTGTTATATACATGTGTTTATAGACACACAAACACCCACAAACACACATACACACACACACACACACACACACACACACACACACACACACACATATATATATATATATATATATATATATATATGCATACCCAACACACATATCTATATATATATATATATATGCATACCCAACACACACACTCACATAGAGATTAGTATATATGAGTGTGTGTGCGTGTGTTGGGTATATATACTCACAGATGTATATTTATATATAGACACGCACAAACATGTGTATGTGTGGGTGTTTGTGTACGCCTACGTGTGTGTGTGTGGTATGTGTGCTGGGTAAACATACTCACAAATGTATTTAAATAAATAGATACATTCTTATGTGTTTTTATATATATACTGTGTGTGTATGTGTTTTTATACAATATATTTAAACTTATACCAATATTTGTGTGGTTGCAATTAGTAAATATGAGTGTGTGTGTGTGTGTGTGTCACAAATATTGGTATATACAAGCACACACACATACATAGAGATTAGTATATATGAGTGTGTGTGTGTCTATATATTGATATACAATTATGAGTATGTATACCAAACATACACAACTATATATATACTCACATATAGAGATAAGTATATATGAGTGTGTGTGTTGGGTATACATACTTACAACCTCGTATAACATATACATGTGTGTGTTTATCTTGGGTGTACTCTATATATATATATATATATATATATATATATATATAGTTATGAGTACACAAACACACACATAGAGATTCGTATATATATATATCTGTGTGTGTGCGTGTGTGATAATTATATGAGTGTGTGTGATATCTGCATGTGTCTGTGTTTGTATGCATGTAACACTCACACACATATAGAGATTGAGTATGTATACCCACACAGACACACATACAGTTGTGATTATGTATACTCAACACACATACACATAAACATATATATATATATATATATATTTATACTATTATCTATGAGTGTGTGTGCATGTCTATATATTATTATATACACACACACACACACTCATATATAAATACACACACACACACAATCATATATACTTGTCTCTATATGTGTGGGTGTGTGTCTATATATGTGAGTATGCACATGTATAAATCTATATCTCTATGTGTGTGTCTATATATTTATGTGTCTACATATATATATATATATATATATATATATATATATATCAAAACACAAACACATACACACACTCATATATACTAATCTCTATGTGCATGAGTCTCTCCCTCTATATATATATATATATATACTTATAGTTATCTTTATGTGTGTGTGTGTGTGTCTATCTACATATATATGCATACAAATACTCATATATATTAATCTCTATATGTGTGTGTTTATCCATATATAAATATATAAACATAAACACATATATGCTAATCTCTATGTGTGTGTGTGTGTGTGTGTGTATATATTATATATATATATATATATATATATATATATATATTGTGTGTGTGTGTGTTTGTATAGAGATTAGTATATATGAGTGTGTGGGTGTGTTGGGCATACATACTCATTTTATACATATACTTATCTCTATGTCTAGGTGTGTGGGTGTGTGTCTATATAATTATATACATATACATGCATATACACAGACACCCGATCGTATATATATATATATATATATATATATATATATATATATATATAGATACATACACATATGTGTTATAGAGTATGTGTATCCAACACACACACACACATAGAGATAAGTATATATGAGTGTGTGTGTGTGTGTGTCTGTGTGTGTATTGGTTATACATACTCACAACCATATATGAATATATAGACACACACACACACACATACAACACACAAACACACACATAAATACACACACAAACATAGATATATAGATAGTATATATGAGTATGTATACCCAACACACACCCACACACTCATATATACTTATCTCTATATATGGTTATAAGTATATATACCCATATAAACATATAGACACACACACATAGAGATATATATACCACACATAGAGATTAATATATATGAGTGTGTGTGTGTGCGGTGAGTATACATACTCACACACACATATAACACACACACACACACACATGCAGATATATATAATACATACATGTCTATTACCTTTGTGTGTCTATAAATTTATATATAGTTATGAGTATGTATGTATATACCCAACACACACCCATATACATACTCACAACCATATATAAATATATAGACACACACACGCAATATAGATGTATGTGTTATATATATCTCCATGTATGTGTGTGCTATAAATGTTTGTGTGAGTATCTATACACACGTATGTGTCATATATACACATACAGGTGTGTGTGTTTATATATTTATATATAGTTGTTAGTATGTATACCCAACACACACACACACACACACACACACACTCATATATACTAATCTCTATGTGTGTGTATTTGTGTGTGTGTGTGTGTGTCTATATATTTGTATATAAAAACACACACATGTATGTATATCATAGTCACAACCCTATAACTAATCTCTACACACACAAAGATATATATACATACATTTATACTAAAATATATGATTATGTGTGTGTGCACGCATGTTTCAACATATTTATATATGGTTATGTGTATGTATACCCAACACACAGACACACACATATGCAAACACACTCATATATACTAATCTCTATGTGTGTGTTTATTATAGTTTCATATATGTATGTACATATATCTGTGTGTGTGTAGAGATTAGTATATATGAGTATATATGCGTATATGTGTGTATATGCACGTATGTAGAGACACATATACAAAAACACATACTCACAACCTTATATATATATATATATATATATATATATGTATATATATAGACACACACGCACACACACACACACACACACTCATTTATACTAATCTCAATTTGTGTATTTGTGTGTGTGTGTGCATCTCTCTCTATATATATATATATATCTCCATCTTTGTGTGTGTGTGTGTATGTCTACATACATGCATACAGACACAGTCACACACACACTCGTATTAACTAATCTCTACACATATAGATATATATATATATATATATACATATACTAAAATATAACAAACATACACTCATAGAGATACATAAATTTGAGTGTATGCGTGTGTGTGTGTGTACTTATGTGCTAGGTATATATATCTATGTGTGTGTATGAAAACACACACATATGTGTTATATATATGTGTGTGTGTGTGTGTTGGGTATACATACTCACAACCGTATACACACACATGCAACTATATGTGTTAATATGTATACTGACATAGACACACACACACAAAGAGATTAATATATATGAGTGTGTATGTGTCCAGATATATATATGTACAGTGTGTGTGTGTGTGTGTGTTTATATATATGTTTGTGTCAGTGTCTATGTGTGTTGGGTATACACACACATAAAGATAAGTACATATGAGTGTGTGTCTATGTGTATGTGTGTGTGTGTCTAAATATATGCATACAAACACATATAGAATCATATACAGACACATACAAGTCTGTGTATATACATACATATATAGATATAACACATATGTGTGTGTGTGTCTACATATATGCGTATAGAAACACACACGCACACACATACATGTATGTGACAGGCACACACACATATGTGATATATACTAATCTCTATGTGTGTGTCTATATATATATATATACATGTATATCACACACACACGGATATATTTAACACATACGCGTGTGTGTCAATAAATAGAGATAAGTATATATAAGTGTGTGTGTGTGTGTGTGTATGTGCATGTCTATATATGTATATACGATTATGAGTATGTAGACACACATACACACACATACACACACACATGGAGATAAGTATATATGAGTGTGTGTATCTATATGCATGTATGTAGAGACACACACACACACACACACACACACATATATATATATATATATATATATATATATATATATATACATGAGTATATATACCCAACGCAATATATTTATATACAGTTATGAGTATGTATGCCCACACACACACGCCACACATGTATACATGCACACACACACACATACATGTATACATGCACACACGCACACGCACACGCATGTATACATGCACACAAACACAAACATATATATATATATATATACACGCACACACTCATATATACTACTCTCTATGTTTGTGTGTTTGTGTGTGTGTGTCTACAAATACTCACACACACACTCATACATACTTATCACTATGTGTGTGTGCCTATGTTTATCAAATTATGATAATATATATATATATATATATATTTATATATGCACTCACAGAGATTAATATATATATATATATATATATATATATGTGTGTGTGTGTGTGTGTGTGTGTGTGTGTGTGTGTATGTGTGTTTATGTGTTTGTATGTGTGTGTGTCTATATATTTTTATACGGTTGTGAGTATGTATGCCGAACATACACACACACACATACGTACACACATATATATATAGACACACACACACTCACATATATACTAAACTCTATGTGTGTGTGTGTGTATGTGTTAGAACTGTATATAAATATATAGGAACACACACATTTATGTGTTATATACATGTGTTTATAGACACACAAACACCCACAAACACACATACACACACACACACACACACACACACACACACACACACACACACACACACACATATATATATATATATATATATATATATATATATATGCATACCCAACACACATATCTATATATATATATATATATATATATATATATATATGCATACCCAACACACACACTCACATAGAGATTAGTATATATGAGTGTGTGTGCGTGTGTTGGGTATATATACTCACAGATGTATATTTATATATAGACACACACAAACATGTGTATGTGTGGGTGTTTGTGTACGCCTACGTGTGTGTGTGTGGTATGTGTGCTGGGTAAACATACTCACAAATGTATTTAAATAAATAGATACATTCTTATGTGTTTTTATATATATACTGTGTGTGTATGTGTTTTTATACAATATATTTAAACTTATACCAATATTTGTGTGGTTGCAATTAGTAAATATGAGTGTGTGTGTGTGTGTGTGTGTCACAAATATTGGTATATACAAGCACACACACATACATAGAGATTAGTATATATGAGTGTGTGTGTGTCTATATATTGATATACAATTATGAGTATGTATACCAAACATACACAACTATATATATACTCACATATAGAGATAAGTATATATGAGTGTGTGTGTTGGGTATACATACTTACAACCTCGTATAACATATACATGTGTGTGTTTATCTTGGGTGTACTCTATATATATATATATATATATATATATATATATATATATATATATATATATAGTTATGAGTACACAAACACACACATAGAGATTAGTATATATATATATCTATGTGTGTGCGTGTGTGATAATTATATGAGTGTGTGTGATATCTGCATGTGTCTGTGTTTGTATGCATGTAACACTCACACACATATAGAGATTGAGTATGTATACCCACACAGACACACATACAGTTGTGATTATGTATACTCAACACACATACACATAAACATAGAGATAAGTATGTGTGAGTGTGTGTGTATGTGTGTGGGTATGCATACTCAATCTTTATGTGTGTGTGTTTGTGTGTGTGTGTCCGTATGTGCCTATATATATACACACACATATGTAGAGATTAGTATATTTATATATGGTGTGTGTGTGTGTCTATATATTTGTCTTGGTTGTGTGTGTGTGTCTATATATTTGTCTTGGTTGTGTGTGTGTGTGAGTATAAACACACATACACACACACACACACACACACACACACACACACACACACACACACACACACACATATATATATATATATATATATATATATATATATATATATATATATATATGTGAGTGTGTGAGTATGTATACAACAAAATCTTGATTTACTAATCTCTATATGTGTCCTATATATTTATACATGGTTGAGAGTATGTATACTAATCTCTGTGTGCGTGTTACTCGTGCACACCACACACACGTAAACACTCATATATATTTATAACATATATGTGTGTTGGGTATACATACTCATACTCATATATATGGTTGTGTGTGTGTGTGAGTGTGTACGTGTGTCACACACACACATAGAGATATGTTTGTCTACCCAACACATATCTCTATGTGTGCACACACACTCATATATACTAAACACACACACACACTCACACACACACGGATATATATACATGTATATGGGTGTGATAAATACCCAACATAGGGATTTGTACATACACGCACGTGATCTCCATATGAGTGTGTGTATATATACTCACACACACAGACACACACACACACTGTGATACCCAACACATAACACACACACATACACACACACACACATACTCACACACACATATATACAAATAGTGTTTGTATATATATGCGTGTGTATGTATATTTTTATCTATGAGTATATATACATATATTGATTAGTATACCAGAGTGTGAGTGTGTGTGTGGGGGTGGGGGTGTGTGTGTGTGTGCTGGGTATATATTCTAATACATATGTGTGTGTGTGGTGACACACACATACACATGTACGTATATATAAACTCACACTGTATATATATACATGTCTTTCGTATACATACTATATATATAGTGTATATGTGAGTGTGTGTGTGTATGTGTTAGGTATACAAACGCACACACACACAAATTTCTATGTATATTATCTCTATGTTTGTATTTCCGTGTGTGGTTGTGAGTATGTATACCCAACACATTAGGTATACATACTCATATATCCTTATCTCTATGTGTGTGTGTGTGATCACAACAAAACACACACATAAAAAGATTAGTATATATGAGTATGTATACCTATTTATGTGTGTTTATATATTTATATATAGTTGTGAGTATGTATACCCAACACATAGAAAGATTGTGACCATATATGCCCATGACACTCACAAACACACACTAATCTCTATGTGTGTGTGTGTGTGTGATACACACACATAAACACATATGTATGTGTACACACATACACAAAATACACTCAATGCACACACACATACAAGTGTGTTCACACACACACACATATGTACACATAGAGATTAGTATATAACACATACGTGTGTTTGGGTGGGTGTGTGTCTATATGAGTGTGTGTGTGTGTGCGTGTGTGTATGTGTCTGTTTATATATATATATATATATATGGTTATGAGTATGTATACCCAACACACACACACCATATTTAGACACACAAATTAGTGTTTGACATTACACGCACACACACACACACGCACTTATATTTATATATATAGACACACAAACACACACACACACACATTTATATATATATATATATATATATATATCTATGTGTGTGTGTGTTTATGTGTGTGTATGTGTGCATGGTCACAACTATATATAAATATATAAACACGCACACATAGATACACTCATATATACTAATCTCTATATATGAGTGTGTGTGTGTTTGTAGACACACACACTAAAAATATGGGTATATAAATATATTTATATACGATATATGAATATGTAGACACACATACTAAAATTATGGGTGTATATAGACACACACTCATAATAAGATTAGTATATGTGTGTGTGTGTATTTATACACATATTTTTAGTGTGTGTGTCTCTATATTTATATAGGGTATATATATATATATATATATACCTTATATAACTTTATAGACACACACGTATATATATGAATCTCTATGATATATGCACTCACAGACACACACACACACACCACACTCTATGTGTGTGTGTGTGTATATGTGTGTTTATGCGTGTGTGTGTGTATATATAAGCACACATTGACACACACACACACATACACAAGCACACACACACACACACACTCATATATATTAATCTTTATGTATGTGTGTTTGTATATATATATAACACACACCAAACACACACACACGCACTCCTATACACACACACACACACACACACACACATATATATATATATATATATATTTATAAATGCACACATAGATTAGTATATATGAGTTTGTGTGCCACACACTCACATACATAGACACTCATAAATGAACACAATATACTAATCTTTATGTGTTTGTCTCTATATATATACAACAACACATAGACAAGCACACACACACTCATATATACTAATCTCTATGTGTGTGTGTGTGTTTGGATGTGTGAGTGCCTATATATCTATATATATGTATGTATATATATATATATATATATATATATATATATATATATCTACGTGTGCATGTTGGGTATACATATTCATAACTGTAATACATACACACACACACAAACACAACCTAGCATATGTATATATATATATATATATATATATATATATATAGGCACACAAACACACACACACACACAACATATATATATATAGACACAAACATACTCATATAGACAAATATGTATACTTATACTTATCTCTGTGTGTATGTGTGCTTATATAGATAAACAGATATATACTTATCTCTATATATACACATACACACAAATATAGACATAGAGATTAATATATATGAGTGAGTGTGTGTGTGGGTGTGAGTATGCAAATTGAACACACACACACACACACACACATATATATATACTAATCACTATGTGTAAACACACACACACACATATATATATATATATATATATATATATATATATATATATATATATATATATATATATATATATATATATACTATTCTCCATGTGTTTGTGTGTGTGAGGGTATGTGTGTGCAGGTATACAATCATATACAAATATATAGACACACACGTATGTGTTATCACACACTTATATATATATAGGCACACACTTATATACTTATCACACATAATTGTGAACACACATATACACATATAGACATAAGTATATATGAGTATGAGTATGTATACCCATCACACACACATAAGTGTGTGTGTATTTATATATATATATATATGATGTGTCTATATAACACATACTTGTGTGTGTGTCTCATGTTTATATGTATATAGTGAACACACACTCATAGTATATATGATTGGGTCTACATACACATGCACAGACATAAATACACACACATAGAGATCTGTATATACATGTACATAACACATATGTGTGTGATACACACCATATATATATATCAACACACACACATACACATAAAGATTAGTATTATGAGTTTGTATGTATGTGTGCGCATAGATATACACACACACAGAAACACACACACATAGATATTAGTCTATATGAGTGTGTGTGTATGTGTGTGTGTGTGCATGTATATGAATATGTAGAGAGACACACTCACACAAACTTATATATACTAATCTATGTATACTAATCTCTATGTGTTAAAGATTAATATATATGAGTGTGTGTGTGCGTGAACACATACGTACATGTATGTGTATCTGTGTTTGTGTATTTATGTGTATATTCCCAAAACACATATACACACACACACACACACTCATATATATAATTAAGGTTGAGTCTGCATGTGTTTAGATATATAAATACACACACACACACACACACACACACACACACACACACACACACACACACACATATATATATATATATATATTTATATATATTTGTATACATATATATAAACACATATATATGTGTTTCTATCTATAAATATATACAGTTGTGAGTATGTATATCCAGCACACACATATAGACTAGTATATATGAGCATGTGTGTGTGTTTGCACATAAACACACACTCATATATACTTATCTCACACATACACAAATACAAACACACACATAGAGATAAGTATATATATGTCACACACAAACACACACATAGAGATTAGTATATATGAGTGGCTGTGTTTGTGCGCGTCAGACACAATATGTATATATATATACCCAATACACACATACACACACACACACGACACACACATACACACACACACACACATGGAGATTAGTATATATGGTTGTGAGTATGTATATAAATATATACACACACACACACACACACACTCATATATACTAATCTCTAAGTGTGTATATGTGTGTGTCTATATATTTATATACGTCTATACCTATAAGCACACACAAATACACACACTTATATATACTAATCACCATGTGTGTGTGTGTGTGTGTCTTTATATAGACATATATAAATATACAAACACACACACACACATATGGAGATTAATATATATGAGTGTGTGTGTCTATATATATAGGCATATATAAATATACAAACATACACAAACACATATAGATTTTTGTGTGTGTGTGTGTGCATGTGAGTGTGATGTGTGTGTGTGTGGTGGGTATACATACTCACACACATATATAATACACACACACACATGGAGAAATATATAACATATATGTGTGTGTTACGTATATGTGTCTATGTATTTATATACAGTTATGAGTATGTATGTATATACCCAACACACACACACACATATACATACTCACAACTGTATATAAATATATAGTCACACACACATAACACACACGTATGTGTTATATATATCTCCATGTGTGTGTGTGTGTGAGTATGTAGACACATGAATGTGTTATATATATTCATACATGTGTGTGTGTCCAAATATTTATATATGGTTGTGAGTATGTATACCCAACACACACACTTATATATACTAATCTCTATGTGTGTGTTTGTGTGTGTGTGTGTGTCTATAAACTTATATATATAGACACACACATATGTATATACATACTCACAGCCATATAACTAATTTTTACACACACAAACATTTTTTCTTTTTTTTTTTTGAGAATGCCATCTTGGCCTGCAATATCATTTCATCAACAGATTTTTACAAATTGAACTGGGACCTAATTACAGATAACATCAGGTATCCAGCAAAATCAAGACAAAGCAGCCAAAATGTAGAGCAAAATAAAACTCAGCGCAAAAAAACAATCCAAAACAAAACCAGCGACAGAAATTCTGCATCACTTCCGAGCTTCAGAAGTCCGAAAAGATTAACACCGATAGGATCCAAGCAACGAACCAGAGTGATCCTACAACGGAGAGAAATGGGAGGCAACCACCAGGCAGAGATTCAAGAAGGAGAATAAGGAGCACCAGCATTACATAATAGATGTAGAAGGAGCATGATAGGCCGAACAACAGAGGGTCATGATGGGCGGAAGCCATAACCTCACAGAAGTGGGCGAGTTCCCCCACTGGTAAATGAAAAGGATGCCAATGCAAATCTTCCATAGGAAAAGATGAAAGAGCAGCCTACCAGTGTCATGAGAGAGGACAATTGAAATTTGCAGTTTGAAGCGCAACCAACAAGCCATCGAGACAGCACGACGAAGAAACATCGACAGACGAGCTGTCTGGGACTGCTTAAATAATCAAAGGAGCTGAAGCTGAAGTGTTGGAAAAGAAGAAATAAATTCTTCTAAAGAGTGCAATCTGATGGGGACGAGATGGGTTGCCAATCAATCACAGCGTCCCCAGAAGGCATCATGAGGCATCGTGGGGATCAAGAAGAACAGAACTGCAGCTTCCAGAACCTGTGACGACCAACTGCAAGAAAAGGGATGAGAATCCCCCAAAGAGTCCTCAGAGGAGAGATCCTGAGAAGCCTTTTGGTTACAAAACAAGCCTCTAGAAAAGACCAGTCATGATGAAAACCGCATGGGTGTTCCGAGAGAGAATTCATCTCAGAGAGAATCCACATCACAAGAGTTAGGGGGAAGAACACCACCAAACATCCACGTGGCTAACACATTTCCACCACACAAACTGAGTCGGGAAAAGCAACTGAAAATCGTTCAAAAAATGCAAGAGCTGGAGAAGGGAATTATTGTTGCAAACCAACACTAAATTATTTAATCTGCCATAGAGAAATGATAAAACATTCAAAATTATCCATGGAATCATCCAAATCCTAGTATCAAAGGATCTAATGAGCCACTGGCCCAAGTGGTCCAGCCATAAAGCTTTGGAAATCCAAGCCCTTCCAGAGTTAAGTATGTTGAAGTAAATGTAAATGGAGGAGTGTCCATCCAGCGGCTTACACAGAGAGCCCTTGGACTGAGCTGGGGAAACTAAAGCCGCACTATCAAAAAAAGAAGAGAAGGTATCGTTAGCAGGTAAGAAGCCGGAAGAGATAGCCATCTGAATATATTTGCTAATGGAAAAAATAGACTTCAAAATAGAGACTGGGTAATTATTCCATCGAAATTGGTTCCTAACTTACCATAACT
>CM028672.1:37594679-37599679 GCA_016760335.1 Gastrodia elata
GTGTGTGTGTATGTTGTGTTAGCGTGTATGTGTGTGTGTGTTTATGGAGTTTAATATATTTATATACGGTTGTGTGTGTGTGTGAGCGTGTGTTGGGTATACATACTAACAATATATATATATATATACACACACATATAATGATTAGTATATATGAGTGTGTGAGTGTGTATCTATATATTTATACTAGTATAAATACTAAATCTCTATGTGTGTGTGTTTGTGTCTGTGTGTGTTTATATATATAAAGTGAGACACACACACACACACACACACACACACATAGAGGTTACTATATAACATGTGTGTGTTTGTGTGTTTGTATATTTCTGGGTTTGCATGCGTGTGTGTGGCTTTACTAATCTTACACTCATATATATATATATATATATATATATATATATATATATATATATATAGATATACAGTTTTGAGTACGTGTACCCAACACCTAAGTGTATGTGTGTATATGTGTATGTGTTGGGTATACCTAATACAAACACACACACATGGAGATTAGTATATATGTGTGTGTGTGTCATTACATAAAATATAGCTATGTGCATGTATACGTATATAATATAAATATTATATGATTATGAGTATACTTACTCATATAAATATAAGGACATATGCACACATACATATATACATGCACATAGAGATTAGTATATATGAGTGTGTGTGTGTGTGTGTGTGTGTATATGTGTTTGTGTGGGTGTTTATATATATAGACACACTCACACATGGAAATAAGTATATATGAGTGTGTATGTATACTCATGTGCATGTCTGTGTGTGACACACACACACACAAACACATAGAGATTAGTATATATGAGTGTGTATATATGTGTGTGTCTATATATATACACACAAACATAGAGATTAGTATGTATACACACACACTCATATATACCTGTGACACATCCACACTCTTATTTATATATTTGCACACACAGACTCTTATATATACTAATCTCTATTAGTATATATATACCTATCTCCATCTGTGTGTGTGTGTATGGGTCGCACACATGCACACACACACTCATATATACTAATCTCCATGTGTGTGTGTGTGTATGTGATATATATAGATACTAGCACAAACACTCATATATACTTATCTATATATATTGGGTATACACACTCATATATGGAGATTATGTGAGTGAGACAGACACAACAAACACACACACACAAACACACAAACATTGAGATAATACAAACTTATATATATTAATCTATATATGTGTCTGTTTGTGTATGTGTGTGTGTGTCTGTATATATATGAGTGTGTGTTATCTCTATATGTGTGTGTTAGTGTGTATCTTTATATTTTTATACGGTTGTGTGTGTGTCACACACACACTCATATATGCTTGTGAGTATGTAAGCCCAACACACACAAGCACATATAAGTACATATATATATATATATATATATATATATATATATATATATATATATAAATGATGTGTGTGTGTATGTGTGTTGGGTATATATATTCACAGCCATATATATATACACACATACACACTCATATATATATATATATATATATATATATATATATTTATATATATGTACACCTAACGTACACACACACACACTCATCTATATATATATATATGGTTGTGAGTTTGTATACCCACAATGAGTATGTATATATGTGTTTGTGTGTGTGTTTATATATATATGCACACACACACACACATACACACAAACACACACATGTAGAGATTTTATAGATACACACATAGAGATAAGTATAGCTAACACAATCTCACGCACACACACATGGAGATAAATATATATAAGTGTGTATATCTGTATCACTCATATATATGTGTTATATGTGTGTGTGTGTGTGTGTGTGTCTGTGTTGTGTGTGTGTCTATATATATTTATGGTTGTGAGTATGTATACCCACGGGTCTATACATATGTTTATATATGAGTGCACACATACATACTCACTGACACACACACAAACATACACACATAGAGATAAGTATATGAGTATATGTGTATGTGTGTGTGTGTGTGTGTTGTGTGTGTACGAATGAGTATGTATGTGTACACACACACACACCCAAACACTTATATATGAATATATATACCCAACACATATACTTACACACACACATACTCACTCACACACACACAAACACACATAGAGATTATATATATACACACATATATATATACTAATGTGTTGTGAGTGTGTGTGTGTGCGCGTGTGTCTATATATATATGCGCTTATAAACACACACACCCAAATACACATACTAAATATATAGACATCACAAACATAGACACACACACACACACACAAACACACATAGTGAAAAGTATAAGTATATACATAATGATTATTATATACTCAAGTATGAGTATATATACATGAGTGTATGTAACACACACACTCACACAAACAACACACATATATATACCACACATGGAGATAAGTATATATGAGTGTGTGACACACTCATATATGTATATATAAAACTCACAACTATATATCTATATATACATATATAGATATATAAATATATAGACATATACGCATATGTGTTATCACACACACACAAATAAATATATAGAGCATGTATATGAATATATAATACATATGTGTGTGTGTCTATATATTTATATACGATTATGAGTATGTATATCCAATACACACACATACATATATGTACACACACATATGATTGTGAGTATGTATAACCAACACACATACATGTGTGTGTCTATATGTGTGTGTATGTGTATGTTGGGTGTACATACTCACAACTGTATATAAATTTATAAACATACTCACGTATGTGTTATATATTCATATACATGCTCTATATATTTATCTGTGTGTGTGTGATAAAAGATATGTGTGTGTGTCTATATACATATATATTTATATATGTATATGTAGATATGTAGTTGTGAGTGAGTATACCCAACATACACAGACATATGTGTTATATACACACACACACACAACATACAGAGATTCGTATACATGAGTATCTATGTGTGTGTGTGTGTGTGTGTGTGCATGTGTATGTGTATTTGTGTATGTATGTGTGTGTGTCTGTGTATATATATGTGTGTGTGTGTATATTACACACACACACACACACACACACACACACATATATATATATATATATATATATATATATATGTATAGACACACACACTTATATATACTTATCTCTATGTGTGTGTGTGTGTTTATATAAATATATAAACAACCACATGTATGTGTCTATTTGTGTGTGTGTGTGTGTGTGTGTCTATATATATATGAGTGTGTGTTATCTCTATGTGTGTGTGTGTTAGTGTCTATTTTTATATTTATATACGGTTGTGTGTGTGTCACACACACTCATATCTGCTTGTGAGTTTGTAAACCAACACACACAAGCACATATAAGTACATATATATATATATATATATATATATATATATGTATATCTATCACACACACACACACACACTCATATATACTTATATATAGTTGTGAGTATGTATACCCACAATAGGTATGTATATATGTGTTTGTGTGTGTGTCTATATATATGCACACACACACACATACACACAAATATACACACATAGAGATTATATAGATACACACATAGAGATAAGTGTATCCAACACACACACATACGCACACACATGGAGATAAATATATATAAGTGTGTTTGTCTGTATCACTCATATATATGTATTATATGTGTGCGTGTGTGTGTGCGTGTGTTTTTTGCATGTGTGTGTGTGTGTGTGTTGTGTGTGTGTCTATAAATATTTATGGTTGTGAGTATGTATACCCACGGGTCTATATATCGGTTTATGTGTGTGTGTGTACACATACATACTCCTTCACACACACACAAACATACACACATAGAGATAAGTATATATGAGTATGTGTGTGTGTGTGTTATGTGTGTGCGAGTGAGTATGTATGTGTGCACACACACAAACACACACAAAAAAACTTAGACATGAGTATATATACCCAACACACACACACACACACACATACTTACTCACACACTCATATATACTAATGTGTTGTCAGTGTGTGTGTGTGTGTGTGTGTCTATATATATATGCTCTTATAAACACACACACCCAAATACAAATACTAAATATATAGACATCACAAACATAGACATACACACACACATGCAAATAGACATAGATAAAGTATAAGTATATCCATAATGAGTGTATGTAACACACACACACACAAACAACACACATATATATACCACATATGGAGATAAGTATATATAAGTGTGAGACACACTCATATATGTATATATAGAACTCACAACCATAAATCAATATATACATATATAGATATATAAATATATAGACACACACACATATGTGCTATCACACACACACATATAAATATATAATACATATGTGTGTGTGTCTATATATTTATATATGATTGTGAGCATGTATATCCAATACACACACACACACATATGTACACACACATATGATTGTGACTATGTTTACCCATACACATACGTGTGTGTGTCTATATGTGTGTGTATATTTGTTGGGTGTACATACTCATAACTATATATAAATATATAGACACACTCACATATGTGTTATATATTCATATACATGCTCTATAAATTTATCTGTGTGTGTGTGATAAAACATACATGTGTGTATCTATATATATATATATATATATATATATATATATATATATATATATATTTATATATGTATTTATAGATATGCGGTTGTGAGTGTGTATACCCAACATACACAGACATATGTGTTATATACACACACACACAACACACAAAGATTAATATATATGAGTGTATGTGTGTGTGTGTGTGTGTATGTGTGTATATGTATGTATGTGTGTGTGTTTGTGTATATATATATGTGTGTGTGTCTATGTTACACACACACACACACACACACATATATATATATATATATAGAG
>CM028672.1:37602179-37607179 GCA_016760335.1 Gastrodia elata
CAAACACATAAATAGAGATAACACATGCACACATACAAAAATGTGTTGGGTATATAGACTCATACGCTCATATATACTAATCTCTATGTTGTGTGTGTGTGTTTGAGTGTGTGTATCTGTGTTGGGTAGTTTGTGTGTGTGTGTATACCCAACACACAACACACACGCACACATGCACATACACGTACACACACATAATAATCTCTGTGAACCCAACATACAGACATATAAGTATATGAGTGTGTGTGTGTTGGGTATACACGCACACAAACTACATAACACAGACACACACACACAAAAAAAAAACATAAAAATGAGTATATATGAGTGTGTGAGTGTGTATGAGTGTGCGTGTATATATACGTTGTGACACATACACAGACACACACAATGTATATCTGTATACAGTCACACGCACACATATATATTTATATATACTAATCTTCATGTGTATGTGTTTGTGTGTGTGTGTGTCTATGTGTGTGTAGCCACTCACACAAACACATACTCATACACGTGTGAGTATGTATACCCAACACAGATATACATAATCTCTATGTGTGTGCATAAGTGTATGAGTGTGTGTGTGTCACAACGTATGTGCTATATAGACACGCACACTCACAAACATTATGTGTTTCTATATAACACATACGTTGTGAGTATGTATACACATCCATGTGTGTGTGTGTGTTTACCCAACACACACACACATGGAGACACACACACACATAGAGATTTATTATATACTTGTATATTCATACTCTCAGCCATATATATATATATATATAGACACACACTCATATATATACAGTTTTACATGTATATCAGAGTGTGAGTATGTACACACACACACACATGTGTGTTGGGTATACATAATAATCTCAATGTGTGTATGTGTGTTAGGTATATATAGTCACACACACACAAACACACAAACACACACATACATATGAGTATGTAACACACACACACTCATATATACATACTCACAACCGTATATATATATATGAGTATGTGTGTCTGTATGTATGTTATATAAAGATTAGTATACATGAGTGTATGTGTGTATGTGTGAGTGTGTGTATATGTTAGGTATACATGCTCCCAATCACACACACACTCATATAATTATATAGACACACACACAATCATGCGTGAGTATGTATACCCAACATACACACACACACACACACACTCATTGATACCCACTCTATATGTGTATGTGTATAGACACACACACACACACACACACACACTCACACACTCATATATACTTATCTCTATGTGTGTATGTGTGGGTATGCACACACACATACACACACACACACTCATATATACATATATATACACACATAGAGATAAGTATATATAAGTGTGTGTGTTTGTGTTGGGTATACATATGTATATATGAGTGTGTGTGTGTGTGTATATACTATTGTGAGTATATATCCCAATACACACCCACACACACATATATATGGATGTGAGTATGTATACCAAACACACACACATATGTGCAATGGTTTATATATAATTGTGTGTTTGTGAGTACGTATACCCATTGCACACACACATACGTGTGTTGGGTATATATACTCTCAACCATATATAAATATATAGACCCACATGTATACCCACACACACTTTAAGATTGTGTAACAGACAAGCACACATACATATGGATGTGTTCTCTACTTATAAATATATATCTGTGTGCCTATGTGTGTTTGTGTGTGTGTGTGTCTATATATATATATATACTCTCAATCATATATAAATACATAGACACACACACACATTGTATATATATATATATATAAATATAAATATATATATATATATATATATATATATATATATGAGTGTGTGTATGTGTTACATTTGTGTGGTTGTGTGTGTGTGTTGGGTATACATACTCACAACTGTATGAGATTAGTGTGTGTCTTTATGTGTGTGTGTGCCTACACACACACACATGGTGATTACACTCATATATATATATATATATATATATATATATATATATATATATATATGTTTATATACATGCACACAATCATATATACTCAGACACAAACACACGCACACACACACACACACAAAACACACACACACAGACACACACTCATATATATTGTTTGTGTATGTCTATATATATTATATGGTTATAAGTAAGTGTGTATACTCAATACACCACATACACACTGTATATATATTTATTTAAAATTGTGAGTGCCTATATATATATGATATATAAATATATAGACACACACACCTATATAGATATATATATATATATAGAGGTGTGTGTGTGTCTATATATTTATATATGGTTGTGAGTATATATATATATATATATATATATATATATATATATATATATATATATATATATGAGTTGTGTGTGTGTCTATGTGTGTGTCTATGTGTTCGTGTGTGTCTATATATTTATATACGATTATGAGTATACATATATATATACATATATATATATATATATATATATATATATATATATGAGTTGTGTGTGTGTCTATGTGTGTGTCTATGTGTTTGTGTGTGTGTGTGTGTATGTCTGTATGCCTTATATTTGTGTGGTTGTGTTTGTGTGTGAAGGGTATACATACTCATAATCATATATATATATATATATATATATATAGACACACACACACATAACCGTATGTATAATAAATATTTATATACGGTGTGTGTGTGTGTGTGTTTATATATTTATTCACACACACACACATACTTAGCTCTATGTGTCTATGTTTGTGTGTGTGTGTTTGTGTGTGTGCATGTATATGTATATATATCACACAACACACGCACACGCACTTATATATATATATATATATATATATATATATATATATATATAATCTCTATGGGTACGTATACCCAACACACACACAAAACACACATAAAAATTAGTATATATGAGTGTGTGAGTGTGTATGAGTGTGTGTGTATATATATGTTGTGACACATACACACACACACACATATTTATTTATATATACTAATCTTCATGTGTGTGTATTTGTTTGTGTGCGCGTGTGTATATGTGTGTATACCCACACACACAAACACATACTCACACATGTTATATGAGTGTGTGTATGTATACCCAACATAGATATATATAATCTCTATGTGTGTGTGTAAGTGTGTGAGTGTGTGTGTGTCATAATGTATGTGCTATACAGACACACACACTCACACACACTATGTATTTCTATATAACACATACATTGTGAGTATGTATACACATCCATGTGTGTGTGTGTGCTTACCCAACACACACACAGATACACACACACACATGGAGACACACACACACATAGAGAATAATTATATACTTGGATATACATACTCCCAACGATATATATATACAGACACACACTCATAGATATATAGTTTTACATGTATATATGAGTGTGAGTATGTACACGCACATACACATGTGTGTTGTGTATACATAATAATCTCAATGTGTGTGTGTGCTAGGTATATATAGTTGCACACACACAAACACACACACACACATACATACGAGTATGTAACACACACACACATTCATATATACATACCCACAACCATATATATATATATATATATATGAGTTTGTGTGTCTGTATATGTGTTATATATAGATTTGTAACATGTGTGTATGTGTGTGTATGTGTGAGTGTGTGTATGTGTTATGTATACATAATCCCGATCACACATATACTCATATAATTATATAGACACACACACACTCATGCGTGAGTATGTATAACCAACATACACACACACACACACACACTCATTGATACATACTCTATATGTGTATGTGTGTAGATACACACACACACAAACACACACACACACACTCATATATACTTATCTCTATGTGTGTGTGTGTGGGTATGTACATACACATACACACACACTCATATATACATGTATATACACACATAGAGATAAGTATATATAAGTGTTTGTGTTTGTGTTGGATATACATATGTATATATGAGTGTGTGTGTGTGTGTGTGTCTATATATATACTATTGTGAGCATGTATCCCAATACACGCCCACACACACATATATATGGATGTGAGTATATAAACCGAATACACACACATATGTGCGACAGTTTATATATAATTGTGTGTTTATGTGTTGGGTATACATACTCACATCCATTTATGTATGTGTGTGTGTGTGTGTGTATTGTGTATACAAACTCACAACCATATATATATATAAACACACACACACACACACACACACACACTCATATATACGTATGTATACCCACCACACACACACATATGTACTTATCTCTATGTGTGTGTGTGTTGGGTATACTAATCTCTATGTTTTGTGTGTGTCGTATATATGTTTGTGTGTCTGTATATATACTCCCAACCATGTGAGTGTGTGTGTATATATTATATACAAGTATGTGCAGTTTGTATTCCCAATATATAAACACACATAACACACTCACACACACACTCACACACACACCCACACACATCATATATACTAATTTCTATGTGTGTGAGTGTCTTTGTGTTGGGTATACATACTCATATACATACTCTAGAGATATATATATAAGTGTGTTATTAGGTTTACATACTCACAGTTGCATATATTTGTGAGTATGTATAGCCAACACACACACACACATGGAGATAAGTATATATGAGTACGTATACCAAACACACACACACACATAGGTATGTGTTAATAGAATATATATATATATATATATACTAATCTCTATGTGCTTGTGTGTGTGTGTTGAGTATGTATACCCAACACACAAACAAACATATATAGTTGTGGGTATATAGACCCAACACACATATATACTTATCACAAACACACACATATATATATACTAGGCACACAAACATGTGTCTTATCACACAACACATGTGTGTGTTTCTATGTGTCATTATATATATACAGTGTGTGTGTTGTGTGTGTTGGGTA